>CM040242.1:34563032-34609522 GCA_022545495.1 Chrysanthemum lavandulifolium
TACCCTTTTGAACCCCATCACTAGTCTTTTGACCCCTGGTCAAACCAAGTCAAACTCCGCTTTGGCGCCACCTCCTTCTTCTCCCATACCGCTCGCAACACCATCACCTCGGCTCCCTTATCTCCTCACCTTTTCCACCACCCCCATCATCACTAGCCCCCACAATAAATGCCACCCCCTACTTGCTTGTTTCAGCCTACAAGTCAAACCCACTGTTTCCCGCCAAAATGATAAAAACAGGCAACACACTCAATACTCACCCATTGGTCAATTTCAGAGGTGGGAATCAATCAGAAGGCCACGTGGAGCATTTCTAGAGCATAAAAGAGGAAGAGGAACAAGAGAGAAGCGAAGTTTTTAGTTTTTTAATTTCTTGTATGTCGTATTTTCTCTAAAATGTTTTAATTAGCTTTTCAATTTGTATTTTCAAGTTTTACGATATTGGAACTAAGTTATTTAGTTAATGTAATTCGTTTGGACCTCTAAATCAAAGTGTCATTTCGCTTCAAATCTTATGCATCTGTTTAAAATTTCAAGCTCAAACTCTTGTGTTCAAAGCTTCAAAAAGCTTTATTTAAGCTCAACTCAACATTTTTAAGCTCTATATAGCTTTTTGTAAGCTTGGGGAATCAGTTCAATCAAATTCCATTGAAAGTCAACAAAAGTCAACTTAAGAAGCTAATTGGGTTCAAGCTGGTTGGAAATGGAATGGGTGTTGCAGAGAGTTGGTTTGGATTGAAATAGATTAGGATAATGGTTTTGGTTTGGTTGTAGCTCAGCATACTAATTTGGATGCTTGTAAGCTTCCTGTTCTCATTTTCACCTTTTATGCAGTTTTCAAATTGTGCTCATATTTGAATTCTGTGGTCACCAACTAGTATAAACAAGTTTAATCAGTAGTAATTAATATATTAGAGTTAGTTTAATGGGTGAGATGGGTTAAATCAGTATTTAGCTTAGTTTTAATCTCAAAACTGTTTCTAAAAGGGGTGTTTGGTTTTGCTTATAACACTGTGTTATAGGTTGATATAACTGTTGTTCTCATTTGGTTCTAGTCTCAGTAGGTTATAACAACTCAAACATGCAACAAAATTTAGTCCTTGTTTTGTGAAAAGTCAAAATTATTTTTGATCACACTTAGAGAGTTAACTGTTTGATTTTCAGAATCTATGCTTATGATTTCTTGTTCATAAGTTGTTATAATAGCTTAATCTAGTCTTAATATAACTTAATACATCTTAATCAATCAATAGAATCAGTTGTAAGTTCATTAAAGTCAAACTTTTAGTTTTCTTAAAAAGTCAATAATGCCCTGTGCATAATGCCCTGTGCACAGCTTTGCCATCTTTTTCACAAGCTTGTAAAAAGCTTATCAGTTGGTCTCAGCTTGTGATTCTTGGTTCTTTGGATAGCTAACCAAGCCATCTTAAGGTCCCAAGTTCACTTTTCCACTTTTTAGCTTATTAGAGTAGGCTGCACTTAGCTTTTATTTTTGTCCAAAAATACTCAGTACACTGAGAAATAACTCAGTGGTGTTTTCAAGTTTTTCTCAAGCTCACTATAAGCTCTTTAGTGAACTCCACAGTTAGATCTTTAGCTTTTTGGGTAGCTTATTTGGTCATCTTGATAATCCAAGTCTTTGTTTTCAGTCTATAGCTTATTTCAGTGCTTAAATATAAGCCTAAAGGTGCCTAGTGATTTAAAAAGTGTCATGTGCAAAATCAGTCTAGTCTAGTGCTTATTTTTAGCTTGTTAAGTGCTTATTATCAATAACTGTGCTTATTCAGTTTTCAAGTTAGCTTATAAACATTAGTTTAGCTTATTGCAGTTTACCTTGTGCTTATTAATTAGCTCATAATCATTTTAGATTAATCTTTGTACTTATTCATTTTCAAAAAGCTAACTGTTGAGAAACATAAGCTTGTACTGAGCTTATTCATCATTTTCATAAAAAGTTGTAGTTTCAAAAAGTGCTTATTTTTCTGTGTTTAATAAAGTTGCAAAGAAAAAAATCAAAAATAAAAATGTTTAGCAAAAAGGGGGTAGGCAGGCTCGAACCTGAGACCTCCCCCTTTGGAAAGTAATAGTGGTGTACCTGGAACCATTGCGCCCTTGGGACTTTGACTGTCATCCTTTGCACAAAATAATCTCTTATATACATATTGTGCAGTTTAGCTTATTAGGTGTATTTAGCTTATTTATAGCTTATTCGTACTAGCTTTTTCCACTTTTGTATTTTTCTTTAGTTTGTATTAGTATTAAGTATTTTATAAAAAAGTTTCAGATTTTTCTCATTAGTTTTAGTATTTTTAAACATTTAATTAGTGTAAAATCTTAATTAATTCATAATAAAAAATATAAAAGTCAAAAAATATAAATCTTTTTTTTTAAATTTTCTTTTGTCATATAGTACGTAATAAAATTAGTTTTACATTCGTAGGCCTTTTATTTCATAAATTTTACGCTTTTGCTTGCGCCCAACAGAATTTTAAACGTAACGCTGCTTTCATTTTAAACCACGTTTCTAGATAATTTAGGATTACGTTTTAGTTAATATAGTTTATTTAAGTCATTTTATTTTATAAAATCACAAAACATCATTGTAAAAATAGTGATAGCGTTTAATTAATAGATTTTAACTTTTAATTTCTTTTAATTTGCATTTAAGTCAGTAATTTGTAAATCTTTTCTTTAGGTAATTTTCCATCAAAACCTTCATCGATCACTATCCTTAGTGGTTATTCGTCATCCGATTGTGTTAAACACCGGTCATCCTCCGTGGGACTTAACGACTGGGAATCCACCATATTCTCGATCTAAATTGCAATTGGTGTGTGAAATTGTTTTAAGTTCCTTACATACCGGTCATTCACAAGTGATCAGCTCGCGTGAGAAAACTTGACAGTTTTGCACCGACCAGACGGAAAAATGACTAACGACCCTTAAATGGGAAAGGGAAGGACTAGAAATGGAAAACTTGGAAAGTTATGGGTTTGGCTTTGGGCTTGTGTACATGGCCGGCCATAGGGCCTCTCCTAGGCCTAATTCCCTAACTTGTTCCCTAAGTTTACCTACTAGTATATAAGGAGGGTTAGGTTCTAGGGTTTCATACACTTGTGCATTGAATTAACCCTAGATCTCTCCTCTCTCTTGTCCTTTATTCGGCCGAACACCCCAAGTAAGGGAGTTTGGTTTCGTTTTTCTTAAACGAGGACTTGTGTTAGATCTAGCAATCGCTTGATTCGTTGGTTAATTCGTGTGTACAAGAACGTGGTTGTAAGACACTATTCTTACACCATTTGGTTTGAGTTGTAGAACGGTAAGGGACAACTCTTTAAACCACTTCTTTGGTTTGCTCTAAAGATCTGACATTCGCAAGAGGTACGTTACGCATACTTTCAGTTAATTAATTTATTTGTTATGATCTTTAAGTCTTCCGCTGTGTACTCTTGATGTCTTTATGTTTTATTGTATTTTATATATCATAATCTCAACAGTGGCATCACGAGCCTTGTATAACAAGTAATTAATTACTGAAACACATAATTAAAATAAACATGAATGTGTTATTATTTGCATGCTTAGATCTAGGGTTTGCAAAACCTAAACCCTAATTTTTTAGGGGGGCGTTTAATATTGGTGCCCTAATTAGGGTTTTGTAAACTATTGTTTTAATTGGATTAGAAACCCTAAGATGCATGCAACTTTATGTGTATATGCGCAACTTTGATTTAATTGCATTAATTGTTAAGTGTAATTTTATGTCCATGATAATTACATGCATGTTTTATCATGGATATGCTTTTATTGTATGTCTTTCTTGTTTAAGTGATATATATTAATTATGATAGATCTAAAATTAGGGAAGACCTCAATCATTATTAATTTAATCAATTATGTGTTATGTGGTATGTATTTAATTTTGACTTACGCAATCGATGAATCGATGCATGTGGCTCACCTAGTACATAGATGAAAACGGGTGAAAGTCTTAATTAAATATATGCATATTGACAGATCTAGAATTGATTATTAATAGGATTTATCAAAAGGTTTGCATGTGGCTATTTGATATGCATGACTTATTTTTTTTGTTATGCATTCATTGTTTATATGTTTATTTTTAAATACTTGCTTGTTTGTTATGTGTAACAAGGGTATTTTTACAAGAAAAATAAATTGACCTAAACAATGGTGAAACATGTATTTTTAAGCATAGTAATCATAATCGTTTAATTGATTGGTGACTTTGGTACAAATGGTCTGAACGGCTCACCCATTAGAATGAACTATAAAGGGTTAATAAAGAAGCACATCACACCGAAAGGATGTCTAAGGTTATGCTTTAGCGCTTACGGTCCTCTCTCTGTAAGTTCGAATGGAGCTACTTAGTAAGCCATTAAATGTGCAAGCTTATCTTAAGGCGAATTAGTTTTAATTCCATGCGCCACTTGGTGGTAATTATCCGAAACACTAAGTGTTTACACTTATGCAAAAGTACGGTATAATGGATGATAATTAACACTAAATTCCTTGATTGGTGAACCCAATACCTCAATTAAAGTTTGATGATGAAAAGCTTATACATTAAAACAAGATATAAATGTTTTAATAAAAACTATGCTACAAAGATGAATGCATGACATCTTTGTACATATTTGATTTAACATCAAAACTATTACCCTTTAATTTAAGTTATATGCCATCCAACGAAACGGAAACACCTAAGATTACTTTTTATTTGCGTGAGATCGTGACTTAGATCGTAATCAAAGGGTAAAATGTCCACGTGTCGTGAGAACGGGCATGGACGATTTTGCAGTTTCTTAAGTTGGATAACTTAATTGAGTTTTGTAGTGAGAATTGGCAACTCAAGGCATAAGATGGGATAAAACATGTTTACATGGCGATTGAAATTGGCTATATGTAAATCCCATAAATCTAGGAATTGCAATTGAAATTGGCAATTGAGCAAAAGCTCTACCACTTTGTATAAGGTTCATTACTAGCAGATCAACTGATGTGATGAGATTATGACAATTTGGATCCTAGTTTTTCAGTGAAAATTAAATTGTTATATGATTATGAACCATGGGTAATTAATTTTCTTGAAAAAAAGTTAATTATCGAAAATACTAAAATTGAATTTTGTAATTCTTTTGAATGTATAATTGCAACATTTAACCGTAAACGAAGTTTAGTATTTGATCAGTAAATTGCTCCATTCTGCTTTCAAACAAATGTTTGATCAAGAATAATTTACCGAAAAGATAAACAAAGTCTCTTTTCCATGGGAGAAGAATGAGACTCAATCCTATTCCTTTTCATGAATGAGGAAGGTATTATAGGAACATTTGAATTGTCTAAATTCTAATGTAACTCATAGCAATGAATTGCACATCTTATTTTCCACAAAGATTTCATTACCCTGATTTGGTGAATGAATCCTTTTGTATCAAACATGAATGTTGGTTAACTGGAAAACATGTATATGAGTTACTAAATTAGAAGCGAGACTAATTACCGCGAAAATTGGTAAAAGGCAAACTAGCTTAATTTATCTAGTTGGTTTGCTTTAACTTTAAAGGTGCTACATACCGTATGGGATGGTAGACCATTAAGGAAGAAATTGCATACCAAAATTTTCGAGTTAATAACATTGATGGATAACCCATCATTCATAGAGTAGAATACACCTTTTAGTACCTTAGTAAAGATTACGTATGGTTCTTCAAAGGTGTAGGAAAGTAAAAAGCAAACAAGTTGTTTTCACTAGTTATGAAACACTTACAATGTTGTCAAATTCAGTGGGAGCATTTGTGTTGCATTACTGAATAAGAAGTTGTTATAATTATTTCTACTTCAGTGGGAGCTACAAGTCTTATTTGCTGCGTAGTAATCCAAATTATCTCTTGAAATATCATGTAGATAATTACTTTCCAATTGTAGGCGCTTATGTTTTTTTTAAGGATTGTAATGTGATTTAAATGGATTCTCTTGACTGTAAAGTAAGAGAATAACGTTCTAATAGGAAGTATACATTTAAATATGTATGATTGCCCTATTAAGAACATGTGTCAAGATGATAACAAAGACTACTTTATTTTAAATATTTATATCATTCAATATTTAAGAAACACTTGTAGTTACAATTTATGTTACGTGAGAACGTGAACTAGATTGTAGCCCAAGGTAAAATACCCACGTGTCGTGAGAACGAGCATGGATGATTTTGCAGTTTCTTACGTTGAACTTTTCATGGAATGACATAATTAAATGAAGTAATCTAATACTATTTTGAATTTAAGTATTCGTTGAATGACTTAAATATATGTAGTAAATATTAACTTGAAATGTTAATTGAAACCTGAGGTGGTGTTCATAATTACTTTAATTATAAATGTTTATGATTTTGTAAAGTCACAAACATGAAGTCTTTTAATACAAGACTTATAATATAAAGTAAGACGTTAACTTGCTATGTTTTAAGACATATGCATGAAGTCAATGAGTTGATCAATGACTTATAACGTATAGTGGGATTATAAGCATATGTCTTTTGACTTGGTCTAGAATACTTGTGTTATAATACATGCAATTGACTTGGTAATTCTATTGTACCATTAAGTTTTACTTTGTTGGTAAATATGATAAACCAAAGAGTAGATGTGGTTATCTTAAATATTGTTAGATTAATCTTACAATATTAATTCTAAGGAAATACCATAGTTTTATGGTATGTACAGTTAGAAGAATCAAAATCTATTGGCATTATTTGATTCAAGATAATTATAGTTTCTTCCAAAAGTTATCAAGGTTAGTAGATTAAGTATAGATTGAATATACTCAATAAGACTCCAACCTAGAAGATTGATAAGATACCATTTGTTTATGGAATGTGATGAATCACGTTAAGTCTTATAATGAAGTTTTGAATTTGTTAAACTACTTGTAAAGTGGGTTGTAACAAACTAAAGTCAGGAACTATTAATGTTTTTGTAATATCTCAAAAGAGAACAATGTATTGTTGCTCTACTTGCTAAACTATTTAAAGGTAATCTTTAAATTGTTAAAGGCAAGTGGGAGTTTTGTTTAGATCTTGAAAGATTGAATTACAAAATACATAATCTTCTAAAATGCACTAGCAAATATCATGATAAGGCTAAACATGTAAATGATAGACCTTAATATGATGGAATTTTCATTCATAGATCCGTAAGGATATCTCAGATATTTAATATGCTGAGGAATATGAGTTACAGGATCATGGTAAGCATGTTAATCATAATGATAAATTTATCAAATGTTGAATTGTGGTAAATCAATCATACTATGAATGTTGAGATGCTGTCCATAAAGATAATCAACTTTAAATACTTGGTTTATCTTAATAATGAAAATGAGTTTCTTCAAAGGATGGAAACCCTAGTGGTTTAAATCTTTGTGTAGAAATCATATGGACAATATTGTACACATATTTAATGCATGTCTAGTGATAATAATATTAATCATAGTTAAGCAATTAACTATGATTGAATATTCTTTTCTAGATACATTAAATAAAAGTATAAAGATTATAATTGTCATACTTAGTTTCATTGATATTGAATTTTGACAATGAATATCAAAACTCTTTGTTGTGGAATTACTTTTGCGAGGACGATAAGTAATGCAAAGGAGTTTTATGAATTCAAATAATATGTA
This sequence comes from Chrysanthemum lavandulifolium, assembly GCA_022545495.1. Taxonomy (NCBI): domain Eukaryota; kingdom Viridiplantae; phylum Streptophyta; class Magnoliopsida; order Asterales; family Asteraceae; genus Chrysanthemum; species Chrysanthemum lavandulifolium. The sequence continues at coordinate 34,570,737 of CM040242.1, forward strand.
CAGACTGCAAGAATCCATGAATGGATATATGCATGCATCTAAGAGATGATTTTTATGTTTAATATTAAATCCATGTTTGATTTAATAATTAAAATAAGATAGCTCATAAGTATTCCTGAAAGCTAGTGGGAGTATTATTTTTTAAATCTTATAAGTTGTATGGGCAACTACATTCCACCTAAATTAAGTTTTAGTTGGTAATGAAACTTCGTTTGTAAGATTTGGAAATAAAACATACAACCTTGGAATATATGTTTATTACTATAAACATATGCGGTAAAATTAATGAGTTTAATAGAACATGATGGATATATAATGAGATCTTAAAGTCTAACTTGAAGATTCATCATGTACATCATGTTGTATGATTGTTGTATCATGCTTGATTACAAGATGATTTGACAACATTGAAAGTTGTTAGTGTAATAAATATTTTAAAAGGAATATATTTGGATTTAGAATCACATTCCACAGTCTGGAGATGCTCCTAGATTCTATGGATGAAAATATGGCAATTGTTTCATAATTGTCATTGCCAACAAACTTGAGTTTTGGTAGGCACCAACATTACACTATAACTGTTCAAAGTTTACGGATGTTTAAAGAGCATATTGTTGTACACAATGATGCTAGTATAATTGAGGTGACACTCAATTCTAGTCATGGTATCCTTGATGATGACCATGTTGACTAGTTATGCTAAACTAAGAGCATAGTTGCATTATACATTAAAGAATAAAGAATACTTTAAAACTTTAAAGTTTTGAAAGATGATTGTCATAAAAGGGTGGTTCAGGTTATCACGCACCTTATGGAATGATATGACAATATCAAGATATGTGTAAACATATACAAGAAATTCACTTGTTGAATTATTGAAATAAGTATTCTCAAAATTCCTATAGATCAAAGTTAGTTGAAATTATGCCCTGTCAACAAGTATGATTATCATGACTTGAGGCAAAATTCATTAACTAAGAATTATCATGCATTGATCTATTTAGTATTTGGATAAAGGATATTGTAAACATTATTATTCAAATGAAATAAAGTATTTTGTTACGTTTATTATTCATTTATTATGATGTTATCCTATATTTGCATGTTTAAATCCTTGAATAACTTAAGTTATTCTAAATAGTCCGTTGTCAATCAATAACATGGGAATGATATTGAATTAAGACAAATCGAGTATTAGTTAAAATATACTTGAAAGTATATTGATGCGTAGCATGACTAATTTCGATGATATTCAATGTATCGAGTATAGGACTTATCCACCCGCATGATAATACTTTATGGATCTTTGTCATTAAGTATATCATGGATATTTATCCTCGACTTGAGATACTAGAGATATGTCATGGATGTAGTGCATTTTGTGAAGCAATCTAACGCTACACGTAATCGGTAGTTATAAGGGTTGTTTTCGAGAAGTGTTGCGAAATTTATGAATCACGCTTGTAGTCAAATAGGATTTGTTTCCTTCAAATTTATTTTGAAGTATAATACTACTCGGCCCCTCGTAGGGTTGTTAAGATGTTTGCATGGCCATGCCCAAGGTCTTCTGGAATATGTTCAGAAGAATTGGTAATCTTAATCAATCACATAAAGCGAGAAACATAATAGTTAATTAAGAAATAAGTGAGATCCATATTCTTATTAACATGGTATTAGAAACAAAAGGATGAATATGATGATGAATCATCAAAGCTTGGTTCTTCTCCAGAAAACCATAGACGAGTTGTACCGGGGGCATTGGCGTGTTGATAGACGCTAACCAATGTCATTTTACGTTTTGTAAACATATCCAAGTGGGAGCTGTTGGAAATGTATATATTTACAAACATGTGAATGTCCGGATTCGAACTCGTGACCACGGGATTGCACACATTAGCGAATGAGAATTAAAGTTAATAATTAATGTTTACGATTAATTATTGCACATTAAGTCCGGTTAACGATCGTTAAGTATTTGACGGAAAAATGACTAACGACCGTTAAATGGAAAAGAGAAGGACTAGAAATGGAAAACTTGGAAAGTTATGGGTTTGGCTTTGGGCTTGTGTACATGGCCGGCCATAGGGCCTCTCCTAGGCCTAATTCCCTAACTTGTTCCCTAAGTTTACCTACTAGTATATAAGGAGGGTTAGGTTCTAGGGTTTCATACACTGTGCATTGAATTAACCCTAGATCTCTCCTCTCCTCTCTTGTCCTTTATTCGGACGAACACCCAAGTAAGGGAGTTTGGTTTCGTTTTTCTTAACGAGGAATTGTGTTAGATCTAGCAATCGCTGATTCGTTGGTTAATTCGGTGTGTACAAGAACGTGGTTGTAAGACACTATTCTTACACCATTTGGTTTGAGTTGTAGAACGGTAAGGACAACTCTTTAAACCACTTCTTTGGTTTGCTCTAAAGATCGACATTCGCAAAGAGGTACGTTACGCATACTTTCAGTTAATTAATTTATTTGTTACGATCTTTAAGTCTTCCGCTGTGTACTCTTGATGTCTTTATGTTTTATTGTATTTTATATATCATAAACTCAACACATATTAACTTGAGTTTGACCATGTAACATGTTATGTTCAAGTTATTTGTGTCTGGATATAAATACAACCCAATTGTAAGTTTGTAGTATTCTGGGATCCCTAATGGAGGAATTATCATTTGCTTACCTTTATTTTGGTGCTTACTAAGGGACAAATCTCCATCATCCATCTAGATTAATCTAATGGTGGATTAACCTAAGATTTAATAGATAAACCTAAGTTCATGTTTTTTTCTTGTCTTTTTATCTTTTTTTTTTCTTTATTTATTTTTTGTCTTTTTCTTCTAATTCAATTTTTTTTCCTAAATTCACGTTATTCACGTTTTTTTAAATTCGCGTTTTTTTCTTTAATACGTTTTCGTCTGTTTTCATACGTTTTCGTCCGTTTTCATACGTTTCCGTCCGTTTTCACACGTTTTCGCCCGTTTTCATACGTTTTCGCCTGTTTTCATATCTTGTTTTACGCTTTCATACGTTTTCGTCCATTTTCATACATATTCGTCCATTTTCTTACATTTTTGTCCGTTTCATACGCCGCCCGCTTTCTTACGCTTTTATTCATTATTCATACGTTTCGTCCATTTTCGTCCGCTTTCATACGTTTTATCTGCTTTTCATACTCGTTTTATGCTTTCATACGTTTTCATCCGTTTTCACATATTCGCCCATTTTCTTACGTTTCGTCCGCTTTTAAATGTTTTCGACGTTTCATCGCTTATGAATATCACAAGTGATATTCTCGATATTATGTGATATTCGGATGATCACAAGTGATATTCGTGATATTGAGAATATAACTTGTGATATTCTAAATAACACAAGTGATTTTCAACTAATGTTTTGTAACATCAAAATCACAATTGATATTCAGAATATCACAAAGTGATATCCAGAAAATCACAAAGTGATATCCATAATATCACAAAGTGATATTCAGAATATCACAAATATATAATTTGAATAGCAACTAAATAGTTTGGGGGAAATTGTTTAATCTTATTTTATTTGCTTATGAGCTTATGTGATTTCGGTTTATGTTTCACAAGCTTAATTTGCTTATTTTGAAACTTATAAAATATGTAAGTTTATATATACCACGATAAAGAGAAAATGGTCAAATTTTGGTTTAGAGTTCATACATATTCGTCCGCTTTCATACGTTTCGTAGATTTTAAATGATTTTGGCCGCTTTCATCAGATCCGAATATCACAAGTGACATTCTCGTGATATCACAAGTGATATTCGAGTATCACAATAATATTCGAATATCACAAGTGATATTCGTGATATCCGATGATCAACAAGTGATATTCTTTGATTTTACAATATTACAAGTGATTTTCAACTAATGTTTTGTAACATGAAAATCACAAGTGATATTCAGAATAACACAAAGTGATATCCAGAAAATCACAAGTGATATTCATAATATCACATAGTGATATTCTTAACATCACAAAGTGATATTCAGACATCACAAGTGATATTCAGAATATCAAAAAGTGATATTCTGAAAATCACTTGTGATAGTCAGAAACGTAAGAAAACGGACGAAAACGTAAGAAAATGGACGAATACGTATGAAAGCGTAAAAACACGTTTGAAAATGGATGAAAACGTATGAAAATTTGACGAAAACGAAAGAAAACTGATGAAAACGGACGAAAACGTATGAAAACGGATGAAAACGTATGAAAACGGACGAAAATATATGAAAACGGACAAAAACGTATGAAAACTGACGAAAACGTATGAAAATAGACGAAAACGAAAAAAAAAGCGAATGAAAAAAAACGTGAATTAATAAAAAAACGCGAATTAAAAAAAAAAAAAAAACGAATTAAAAAAAAGAAAAGAAAAAGAGGCGAATTAGAAAAAAAAAAGTGAATTAAATTAAAAAACTTTAATTTAAAAAAAAGACAAAAAAATATGTGAATAAAAAAAGAAAGACAAAAAGACAAGAAAAAAAAACGTGGACATAGGTTTATCTTTTAAATCTTAGGTTAATCCCCACTATTAGATCAAATTAGATGGATGGTGAGGATTTGTCCCTTGGTAAGCAAAATAAAGTACCTCTCTCTAATGTGGTTTGAGAACGACGAAAGTATGAACAAAATTGACCATGTGCATTTATGAAAAATAAAACAATGTTAGAATACAGTTTTTTATTTTAGGATTGCATTTAATAAAAAAATAAACAATAATTATATCATTTTTAGTCTATGTGTTTCCTGTTTGAAGACAACATTTTGAAATGGATGTAATTTACTTTATGTCCAACCATTTGTGTTTGAAAAACATGATAAAAATACTTGAAACATAAAAGTTAATCAAGTATATAAGTTATCCTTTAACATATTGAATTGACTTATATTAAGCCAGTCAAATATATTTCAGAATAACATAATATCAATACCAACTTGCAATACCAACTTGCAAAATCAACATAAACTTATCCATATAAGCAAGTAACCTTTCTTTTGTATGACCTATGTGGGATGAGAAAGCAAATTATGTACTCCATAAAGAAAAAAGTATCAACACAACATACAAGTTATCTACTTCTCTTCCTTCTTTTTCTTCGTATGCTAGTTCTTGGTTTACGGTTTGCCTCCATTGAAAACTAGAACTTAACAACTCGCTAACAAAAAAGATTTTGTATACTATCCTCAAGCTCAAGCTTGAGAGAGAGGCTAAAAAGGTTTTACATGCTACCAACGCCCACTAGCATGCTTTGTTTTATGTTGTAGTTTTAAATTTAAGTGTAGTTCATAGGTTGGAAAGTCGCAACTTTCAAGTGCAATCTTAAAAGGGTCTTCAGATCCGTTATCAATGCATTCATCTTTAGGTAATGAAAGATATACATTTATGTTTAACAATCTCGTGCTAGAAAAAACAACACATCAAAAGTCTTAAACTAACGAGTTTATGATATGGGTGGAATCAATGTATTGATGTTAGAACGGGTTTTTGATATATAATGTACGATACGTTATTAACTTAGTTACTTTTAACATGATAAACAAATACTAGTATATATAGAAGTTTGCTCTTTTTCATTTTAATTGTGTCAGCATGTCACATATGATGCGTTATAACTTATAAATTTCAATGTATTTCATGGGTTGAGAACTCATAAACTTTAAGTGTAATCTTAAAGTCCTAAACGATCTTCTGATCGCTACCATCGCATTCGTCTTTTGGTAACAAAAAGAGAATTACGAATATTTATTTTTAACCATTTTGGGTTAAAAAAAATAACACAAAGAATATTTGAAACTAGCGAATTTATGATAAGGGTTAAGTTTATTAATGTTAGAACGGGTTTTTAATAATATATAATAATATGTTATGACTTAATTATTTTTCATCATCTCGTGTTTGAAAATCAAACACAATATAAGAATCTAGAAAACATAAACGGTAAAACAAAACTATATGAGCTATTATAAGCGACTTTGTAAAGATTATATCGTAATCGATAGAATATGGATTACAATAACACAATATTAATCTCAACTCACATAACAAGCGAGTTCATCTCGGGTTTGAAAAATCAAAACAACCAAAGTTTATTACAAAGATAAAAAAAAAGTTAATAGATCAAATACAATGAACAACATGCAATTGATAACTTAAAGTTCATCATATGGACCATATCAGCCTACCCAATTGACATGGATATTGTTATATAAGCTAACAGCTTTTGTCTTCAATGATCGATGTGGGATGAGAAAATAGTTTTATGATAGAATTATACCACCCGACTAGAGCCACCATGCATTAATGTTAGCGAGTTTATTATACAGGCTAAGCGTATTAATGTTAGCACGGGTTTTTCATAATGTATAATACGTTATAGCTTTGTTATTTTTAACAATCTCATGTTTGAACAAACAACAGTATATAAGCATCTAATAAACAAAAAAAAGTTACTGTAACAAACTATACGACTTATTATAAGCGACATTTTAAAGACTATATTATAATTAATAATATATGATTTATAATAACATCGTCTTAATCTCAACTTACAAAAAGCGAGTTTAAGTCTTTATGATACATGTCGAGTGTGATATCTTAAAATCATAAAAAGTTAACTCTAGAGAATTATGAACGACATGTTATTGATAACTTATGGTTCATAAGTACTCCATGTCAGCTTATAAACTTAGCATAGATATTATGATATAAGCTAGTAGCTTTTATCTTCTATGACCGATGTGGGATGATAAAGGACTTTATTATAGAACTATACTACGACACGAGACACCACACATGAGCTGATTAAAACAAACTTGGTGGTAGTCGCCGTACAAACTTCCGTCATGATCTTAGGCCTAACTTAATTTCATGTTATAACTTAACAAATACTAGCAGGGTACCCGTGCGATACGGCTGCGGGTACCATGTAATTAAATTTTTCAACGAACAAATATTATTTTGTTTTGAACTGCTAGATTTCAGATTTATGTTTTACCAGCTTAATTAGATTGTACATTGTGATTAAATAGTTTAATATTTTGGTGAAGAGATGTTTTTAATAGTGTATTAATTGTATGTGTTGAATAGTGTTTTTTAGTTTTATGTGTACTTCAGATACTTATAAATTATGCTTACAAGGTACATGAGTAGCTTTGTTGTGTCACAAAGCTTTTTAGTACAAATCTAGGAACACAACAAAATATTGGAATAACGACGTACTTATTGTAAAACAATCAGACACCGTGCGTGTTATGTTTATTCTTTGACTAATTAGAATGCGCAATACAAGTTGGGGTGTGCAGAATTCGGGTCTCATTCACAAAAACTGAAATCCAAAATCAAACTGAACCGAAAAACCGAACCGGATTTGTCAAAACCTGTAAGATATAACTTTTCACTTACACATCAAACCATAACACAAAGTAGCATATAGATGGAATTCTAGAGAGAGAAAGTTAGAGGTTTAGGGAACTTAGTGAGAGAAAGTGAAAGATATTATTATGAGCTCCAACTCTACCTTGGAAGGTAGAGAGTATTTATAGTCTTACATAACTCGCCACACTTTGGGGCATGGATCGTGCATACAGTGGGTAAAGACCCGTCCGTCCTCCACGGTGTTACAAAACTAAATTACTACTTAACTTAAAAGAACTACGACTACGAGCTTTCTAACGATTACATATACTTGAGGTGACCGACTCTTTAATACCGGAATTTCTAATTCTAACAATCTCCCTAAGGAGGTCACCTCAATCATGTACCAAAATTACATTGAATACATACGGATATTACATTTAACAATTGATCTTGCATTCTTGATGTAGTCCTTTGCTCCCGAGCTCGTTGTCATTGATTCTTCACATTGCATGTTTGGTTATTCCAAGTGGAGGTCTTTATCGATCCACGTGATGATAATTTTGAGCCATCATTTGAGATCATCACCATCAACAATCTCGAGACATCCTTTGTGGTGTTGGTATTTTGTGATGTTGTGACTTTAGGACCGACTTGCTCACATTCGGATCATGATATCTTCTCATCGAGTAGCGGAAGCTTTAGTTGATTCATGATATTGGCGGCGAGCGTGTGCTTGGTGTGAAAATATCGAGTCATTGATGCACTAATCATGATTTCTTTTGAAATGAATGTGTTAAGTGAGCATGCGGTGTGGATTGACCGCTTCATTCGGTCACCAAACAAACGTCGGGCGTACTGCATACAACGAGCTAGCAACAAATCGCACGAAAGTGTCTTTGATCACTTCGTTGAATTGAGGTACACGCCCACGGTTCCCGTTGATCAAGACAAGTATCGCCCGTGATCGGTAGGATTCTAAGAATCTCCTTGACGGGGTTTCGCAATGTTCTAGCTGTTCTCAAACCGAACATCTCAAAGAAGACAACACGAGTGAGTGAACCAGTAATTTTAAGTCCATCGATTGATGAAAAGAGATTTGAAAACAATCGTGTATTGCTCAATAGAAATTGTTTTTGCAATACAACGAAGGTTTTATTGAAAATCAATTATCAAACATAAAAATACCTTTTGGTTTGAAAAATGAGTACCACGATCGATGTGCTAAAGAAAAGAGTTTTAAGCACAAAGACCGGTTTTCAAAGGTATCCGTCAATCCATAACTTTGAACCGTGTTTGATTCAAGAGATTGAATCGCCCCATTGTTTCTCGCTCGGTTGTCACATGGTTGATCTATATAATAGATCTCACATGCCACCTACCAGAGCTTGTTTGATGTTGGCTCGAAGGCTTTCCATCTTCATTGTGAATATGTAAACACGTCACTCGGATGTTACGCAATACCACAAGGATAATGCGTGGGACTCAAGATATAATCTCTTTTCCACATTGTGTGAACAGAGAGTCTTCATTGAAAGTGTCCTAATGAGATTTATTGATGATCTCGAGGCTCTAGACTCAATTTGTGCATATTTGGATCCCGTGTCGGAGACTAGGAGAGGTCTCCTTCTTCAATATCAACAATCTCTAAGAGAAAGTCGATAGATAATGTCGGTTCCCGTGAGAATGAAACAAGTCCTTTAAGAGGAACTTGAGTGGTTTGGAAAGTTGAAGTGCAGTCGTCACCGGGTCCATGACGTCTTGTCTTCAATACCGATGTTACCATCAAGAGCATATGAAGTGAACCCGGTTTACGCCCTAAGGTTGAATTAATGGAGGGCTATTTGTTTTCACCCTATTCTCATTCAATTCTTTTTAATTCTTCAACCCTTGGTGCTTACGAGACTTCATAGCTAGAACCTTGTTGGGTTTATTCGATGCCAGCTCGGTCTTAGTCCGCACTCTTCCCTTATCTCATTTTCTCCTTTTATCATCATACCTAAGGACTTCTACACTAACTAGTGGATTGTCCCTGGTAGATCCTCCGATTCGCGGATCATGGGAACCAATACCTAACCTTATCATCCTTATATCACCGTACATAAAGTAAAGTTGGTCGGTCAATTTGGTATTGTTCGTGCGCCATTGGATCCAATTGAAAACCATTTGAAAATCAATTCGGATACTTGTGATATATTATCAAAGCATTTTGTACTGAATTGTTTTGATATTTTAGAACGAGAACTCCCCTCAACATGTGCATCAAGTATTTGAAAATGTTTTGCACACGGAGGCAAGAAAGAATTAACTTCTTTGATTACCATTTTCTAAAGATATCAACATCACTTCCTCAATGGATCAAGTGGGTATAGCATTTCGGGAAGGATGAGGTTTCCATAAATTCGCTCCCCTCAATATGTGCCTCGAGGTTTGAAAAGAGTTTTGCACATACTAGAGGAACCCGCACATTAGGATGAATGATCACGTTTCAAATCAAAGGTTTAAGATAGATGTTCCCCTCAACATGTGCATTGAAAATTTGAAATCGTTTGTCACATGTGGGCGGGATAGCATGTACATCCGTTTATAACCATTTACCTAATTATCGGTTTAAATCTAATTTAAATCACACATTCTCCCCGATCACAATTATCAAATCATTTGAGATTTGTGATCTCGTATAGATTAAATTGATTTTGAAAGCTTTAAGGAGAATTGTGACTTGATTGTGAAAGTGTTTTAAGCGTCACGGATCGGATTTGAGACTTTAAACTCCATTTATAAAACATGCATGTATATCTTTTGAAAACAATTTAATGTCAAATAACTTTTTTAATTTAATTGAAATCATTCTCCCCCTCAATCAATGACATAGGTTGTTGATTGAGAGATAGGAATTTTGACAAAATAAGTCCAGATGATTATCAAAAATAGAGATCGAGTTATTTTTCAAAGCATTTGGTTTTCAGCAGATAAATGTTTATAGAATCAGAGCATGGAATGTGAAAATATAGTTAAGACATGGCTCTGTTCTTTCTTTTAAAAACCGGGTTATTGCCTGAAAATGACAATAAACCATATTTTTCTCTTTCTCCCAAAATATATATATATATATATATATTTTTTTTTTTTTTTTTTAAAATTGAACAACATCTAAAGTCCCGTGTCATTCTTTGAATGACAGCACAAAGACCGTAGATATTATCGAACCGAGAAAGACATGACAAAAAAGACAATATTTTTTTGAAGATTTTTCGAATTTTTCAAGTTTTTATGGATTTTGAAGGATTTTATATTTTTCTATTTGATTTTTTGAGGATTTTATAATTTTATATTTTGTTTTTATGAATAAATATTTACAAGAGATAGATGAAGATAAACCTTTACTCCTCGTCTTCCTCCTCGAAGGCGTTTGAGAGTTTCGGTTGAAGGCTTTTCAAACCAAGTCGTGGAAGAATAAACTCAAACGTTCTCTTGGAAGAGCTTTGGTGAAGATGTCTCGCTAGCGATATTCGGACGTCACAAAATATAGTTCCACCACACCTTTTTCCACTTGTTCCCCGATGAAATGGTGTCGAATGTCGATATGCTTTGCTCTTGAGTGTTGAGCGTTGTTGCATGAGAGAGCAATAGCGCTTTATTATCACAAGATGAGGATTTTGTTGAATTCAAAGCAATAGTCGGATAATTGAGATCTCATCCATAAGATTTGAGCACAACAAGATGACATGGCTATGTATTCAGCCTCAGAGAGGAAATAGAAGTACTCATTTGCTTCTTTGAAGACCGACTCACAAGCTTATCACCCAAAATCGAGCACCTCTGACGTGCTTGACGTGTATCTTGACAACTCGCATGATCGGCATCGCATAGGCCGTTAGTGACATACCGGTGTCCTTGGTACCATATTCCCATATTGATGGTTCCTTGGAGATACCGAAGACCCGTTTAATCGCTTCAAGGTGCTTTTAGTAGGCTTAGCACGGTATCTAGCACACATGCACACGAGAGAACAAGATGTCCGGTCTACTAGCGATGAGATACATCGGGGATCCAATCATACTCCGATATTTCGTTTGGTCAATCATGATCCCGAGAGGTCCTCATCTAGTTTGGTTCGGTCAATCATGGGGTGTCAACAGGTCACATGAATCAAATCCAAATTTCTTTAAAATCTCATTGCATATTTAGATTGATTTATGAAAATGCCTCGGGACTTTGTGAAATTTGTAATCCCAAGAAAATGACATTTGTCCCATCATTGACATTTGAAACTTTGAACTCATTTCATTTGAAAACGATCACATTCCATTGGGTCATCGAGGAAAAATAATATCATCAACATAAATTTTAACATGAATCAAATGTTTGCTGACTTCGGTGAACAATGTAGGATCAATTGCTCCTTTGATGAATCCGGTTGATAGAAGAAACTTTGATGTATCATACCATGCCCTTGAGCTTGCTTTAAACCGTAAAGAGCCTTCTTCAAACGATAAGCGTGAGTAGGATGCTCTTGATTCACAAATCCTTGAGTTGGGTGGACGAGACGACTTCTTTAAGATCTCCGTTTAGAAATGCCGTCTTTACATCCATCGATAAACTACCATGTTCTTACTAGCGAGATTAGCCGAAAGATTACGATTGCCTCGATTCGAGCAACCGGAGCAAAAGATTCTTCAAAGTCTATACCTCCTCTTGACGATATCCTTTAGCAACTAATCGAGCCTTGTTCTTCAACACATCACCATGCTCATCAAGTTTTACTTTGAAGATCCATTTTAGAGCTATAATCATAGCACGTCTGGGCGGTACTAACTCCCATACATCAAGACGATCAAACTCATGAATTTCATCTTGCGTAGCATTGAACCACTATCTTCATTCATAGCGCTTTAACATCTTTTGGTTCGATCTTAGATAGTACGGAGTTGAAGAAGCACCATAAGGCATCGGTTGCGAGTTGCTTCGGGTTGATACGGGACGAGAGGATTTCCAATGATGTTGTCTAATGGATGATCGTGAGTCCATTTCCCGAGGTGTTCATGTGGCATTTGTTGAGGCGGGGGTAGGCGAGTCGATGTCTCTGAAGAAGATGGTTCGATGATGATTCGTGAGTAGCAAATATGTTTTCAAATGGAGCATCTTGAGTCGTGCAAAGGGATTAACTTCATCATTGATGCGAAACATTTCCATGATGTACATTTGAAGAATGATGATTTGTTGATGAGGCGAAGGATCGCAAGGTGCTTCTTGACTTACGGATATTGAGGCCGATGGATTGACTTCATTCATCGGAATATGAGCATCCTCTGTTGTAGGATCGGTACCTCATTAGTAGTAGACTCATACAGTTCATCAAACATGGGATCAAACAATTTCTTTACATCATCTTGGATGGAGGTACATATGGAGTTTCTTGAGAGGAGTTTGGAACAAGGATGAACCAATAGGACTGTTTTGAAGTGCGGGTCCTCACTGGAGTGTCCGTGAGCCATTTGACCGGTCGACTCATCAAACGTAACGTGAATTGTTTCCATGATATTTCGGGTTCTTTTGTTGTAGATTCGGTATCCCTTTTGTTTGGTGCATATCCTACAAATACTCCAATGTCGACTTTAGCCCTAAGTTTGCCCAAGTCTTGACCCTCATTAGTTGGATAGCACAAGGCACCAAACACACGAAGGAAAGATAGATTAGGTTTTCATTGTGGACAAGTTCATATGGAGTTTTTCCATGAATGGTGTGAATCGTGAACGATTTTGTGTGTAGCATGCGGTGGCAATTGCTTGACCCGGAGAAACATTGGAACCTTTGAGTAGATCGGCATTGTTCTAGCGACTTCAACAAAAGTACGGTTTCGTCTTTCAACTACACCGCTCATTGCGGGGTTCGTGGAACACTTCTTTGATGGTGATTCCAACGCTTTCATAGAATTCACTAAGTTGTTTGTTGACAAACTCGGTTCCATTGTCTGCGATAATTCGGCGGTTTGTTTAGTCGAACTCGCAATGTTTGATGAGTTTGATGATGATATCGAGTTTCATCCTTTGTCCTTAAGAACTTGACCTGGTGAATCTAGGTAATCATCAATCACAACTAACACATATTTCTTCCCAAAGATGTTCTGCACCTCATTGGTCCACATAAATCCATATGAATCATTTGAAGAACTTCGTGAGAGTTAGTAGGTTTGGGTTTATAGGCATACTTCTTGCTTTTTCCCAATTGACATCTTGAACAAAGATGATCCTTTTCATACTTTAGTCTAGGTAACCCTATAACTAAGTCCTTCCCGAAAGATCGTTGATGGTGCCGAAGTTCAAGTGATTGAGACGACGATGCCATAACCATGACTTTGTTTTGAAGCCTTAGATAACAAGCGATTGGAGATGCCCTCATCATGTCATCGATAGAGATGGTGTAAAGGTTTGAGCCACAAGTTCCTTTCAACAGTTCCTCACCGTTAAGATCTCTAACAAAGCATGTATGTTTTCAAGGCTACTTCTAGATCGAGAATCCGCAATTGACCAACAGAGAATGTTATGACCTAAACCTTCCACATAATACACTCTCGAGATGACACTATCACCAACTACATAATCTCCATAACCCATTATAGCACCGAAATGATCATTACCAAATCTAACGATTCGATGAATTTGCTCACGAAGTTCATGAGCCGTGACCGGTCTCCAATCATATGCTTGGAACAACTGAGTCCAGTACCACGTAACGATTTGAACGATCTGCGGTTGAACACGACAAGAATGGATAATCGGATAATTGGGATCCCCATGCAAGAATGGGTTCCATTTGGTTAGTAGCAGCAGTTGGAACACCCACATCGAAATAGAAGCATTCATATCGAACGGTGAGGTAATAGAATCATTGTGAATAGATGCAATACTATTGTCTCAGATTAGCCTGCTTACTGATGTGACCACTTCTTAAGGAATAGTTCTACCAAGAGGCATCCATTTTCTATTGGGCATTATCGATTAGTCTTATGACCAATGTGTATCCAATAAAAGCCTATTCTCAAAATGTTCTTCCCTGGGTTTTCATTGTTTTCTAACCTTTCTTTCGCTTTTGCTTTTTAGCCTTTTTAGCATGAATTTTAGCAAGAATAATATTAACTGGACGATTAACATCATTGGGCGTAACATTAACATCACATACATGATTAGAAATGAATTCAAGCGATCATCGAACAAGGTTTGCAAATAGTCTCGAATTGAATTAATTACATGCGCCTATGGCTAATACTAGAATCAACACGATTCGTTTTATTTGATTCAAACTTAAAGTTCCTAGATTGTTCTTCTACTCTTTTCCGTTGCACATTCTTAGCTTGCGAGTTCCTATCATTCCTTGTATTGTCTTGAGACTTTGACCCGCTCCCTTTAATGTCACCGATTACTCACAGAGGAATGGGAACATTAGTTTGTTTACTACTCTTTGCACCACTGCTTAGATGTCTTTGGGATCTGAACTACATGCGTGCACTAAGGTTCACTTTCTTAACACTAGAGGTAACGAGACTAGTACTCCTAGAAGGCACATTTGAGTTCACTTTCCTAGCATTGTGGATCTAGAATCGAACTACCGGTGGTACACTATTTCTCATTCAAGCCATTGGGAATCGAGTGCATATCATGTTTGGCCTTAGGCATTGAGCATGGAATCAAAGGGTTAACTCTCTCACCTAATGTCTTTGGGCATATTGTGATCAAACATTCTAAGATTTCTTGAGATCGTTTGGCATATAAGCATGCATGTCCAATTGCATTATCATGAGGTTTCTCTATCTTATCCTCTTCAACAATCTCACGAGCATTCTAAGCAATCCTTAAGGGATGAGAAATATGTTTGAATGGCAAGTTTGTTGTTCCTTAGGTGAGGGGACATAAGTCACAGATAAAGCATATTTATTACAGAGTGAACCTTTGATACAACATTTTCCTCATTGATCATTGGCATTTTCCTTTTACCCGACCCTTGATTCTCAATTTCCTTTTGCAATGACGCTATCTCATTCGTTGTTTTGTTACGAGTGACTTTAATTGATTCAAATAACTCATTGAAATGACGTTTAACCTTTTCATTTTCTTCTAGAAACTTTCGTTTTCCTTTTGTAAAGCATTTACTAGGTTTTGAAGATGAAACGTTTGAGAATTCGAGAATCTAAAGGAGGAGGCATTTGGGAGCTGTCATATTGTTCGTTTGACCCTTTAATTGAGAGATTTGGGCTTTCAATTTTCGATCGTGTTGCACCGAGCTTGAATCGTTCATCACGTTTGTTAATTTGAAAAAGCGCATCAAACTCGGAGCATCGAAGATGTCTTGACATTTGAAGTTTTGACATTTTCTTTGAGATGTTGATATTTTAGTTGTAAATTAAAGTACTCAACTTCTAGTTTAGAAAATGTTTAACCAAATTGTCATGATCATCCAGTTCAATTTTCTCATTTAGTTTAGAATTAGTTTTTCAAGCTCAATGACACGATCATGGGAGACTTTCGGGCCACGATAGTTCATGAAATTTGGAAGCATTAATAGAGCAATTTGAAGCGTTGAAAAGACATCTTGAGCAACACATTCAAGAATAAGATTCTCATTTAATGTATGCGTGTTCTTTCTCTCAATCTCATTATATTTCAATTGCGCTCATAGTCACTAACTTCAACAACCATTGCATCAAATTCCTTTCCATACCCTTAATATCGGTTTCTACCCCTTTTAAGACTCTCAAAGTGATCTTTTAGAAGTTTAAAGAAGGGCATGACCTCGATTAAATAACATTCTTTCATTTGTTCAAACCCCTTTCTCCTTCGCTTATACCAATGGGTGTGATCCTTTTCTTGCAAGTTTTCTCAAAATCAACAAATAGTTGAAATATAACGTATTGGCTAATTAATGTCTTGCTTTTAGTGGCAATTGTTCTAGGTACAAGATGCATTGGTGTATTAGGAGGATACACAATCGCTCTAGGCATTTTCCGAAGGGAGGTTTGTTTCTACAATATTTTCGACTTCGCTTATCTAAATCCATTTTCCGAAGACTTGTTGAAGTCAACAAAGTCCGAGGCTTAAACTTGTTCAAGGAAATCCAGTTTTCCTTCTTGTAATCATGAGGAGAAGTGATTATGTTTTTCTCTTTGCATTTGGGATCATTTTGCTTCTTATTCATCTTTTCCCTAGTGATTTCATTTAATATCTTATCTTCCTCGGTCACTCAACGCAACTAGGTTTACGCCAGGCTTAAGGACTTCATTACCATCATAAAGCACCTTATGAGCATTTCTAGCCTTTTAATTACCTCTGGATTTGGTTCCTCTACAAGGGGAACGCTATGCTTATCGCTTAGAACTCGATGTTTAGTGACCATGTGAGCGATCTGAATGGTGTTTCCTTGTATGTACAACTTGTTCTCAAGTTTGTTTTTCAAAGTTTTCGATTAGAAAAATCTCTCAAGAGTTTTGATTCCTTTGCATTAAATTCTTGCTAAGCATTTTCACATTTTCTTGAAGTTCTTGTTTTTGTTTAGTTGTTTTAGAAAGTTTTTCTTGCAAGGAATTTAATTCTTGTTTCAATACTTCTTCTCTAAACTTACTTTTTCTAATTCTTGTACTCACTTGGTTATCCATTTCCGCTCACGAGTGGTCAACTCAAACTTAGCACGTTGTTCATAAATAGCAACACGTTCTTTATAGGCATTTAGTTCGAAATTACGGACTCATCGGGAGCACATGCGGTGTATTCATCAAAGACATAGTCATTGTTGACCGCAGAAGATGCATCACTTGGTGCAACTTCACTTTCACTTTGTTTCACGTATTGATCGTATGGGACAAAATTGTCATTACCCATATTGTCAACATTTGATTCAATAGTTTGATTAATTGTACTTTGTCATGCATCATTGCACATCGACATCATCGTATAGTTTTAATACCTCGAGATGAGTTTGTCCTTGGATGGGCCACTAGTGGTGAAGAAGAGACCTTGGGAGAGACCATTGGAGAAATGCTAGCCATAAAGATTGTGTGTGCCGTAGGTCCATCATCCACATCAGTCGTGATGCATCGCGATCACCGACTTGGAAGGCATTTGATGATTGTGACCTATCTCCGAATAAATTTGCTCATCTACATCTGCATCATAGGTCTTGGCATTGCCTCGGCAAGAAACAGCAATTCTTCTTCATTCAAAGCACCATTGTCCCGAGCTTGTGCCAGACATCTTATCTCTGAAGTATTCAAAGATTCGTGGGCGCTTTGGAGATGTGCGGTTCCTTGCAATGTGTCCTCACCACCACATTTATAGCATTTGATCGGCTTAGCTTGACCTTGGTTACCATTCCTTCCTCGATTCGATTGCCCACATATCTCTACCAAAGACCACCCTTCCCCGATCATACTGTCTTTCCCGAATCGGTTTGCACCACGATCCTTCCATCTTTAACAGTAGCTTGATTGTGTGGGTTAGATGCTATTCGAGGTTGTTGTTGGTTTGTGGGAGAATTCATGTTTTGGCTAATCGGAGAGCTAGTTGATTAATGAAGCTTCCCACGTGTGCATCGAAGACGCTTGTTTGTACATAGGATCAGAATGAGTTTGTGATTACCATTACCCAGGGTATGACTTGTGAAGCTTTGGTTGTGATTCCGATGTTTGAGTAGAAGGCGCTTGAATCATTAGACGAGCTTGTCTCTCCAGGTTAGTTTTGAACCGATTGAGAATCAATTTTCAAACATCGCATGTCTCTCATTCTCAAGGAGGAAGGCATAGAGTTGCTCATAATTTGTGTTCTTCAATCCTTTAGTAAGCTTCACAATGTAACAAACTTGTGCCATTCGAGATTCATGTTGTTCACAAATTTTGAATTCAATCAATGTTAGGCATAGTCATTCGATGTTCCTCATGTCATTAACTAACTTATGAAATCTCACATAGTACTCATAGACATTCTCATCTGGTTTCATCTTGAAGTGCTCAAATTCGTCATAGAGTTGTGATTCTCTGTCTTCCATGGTTAGTTCGAACTGAGAGAAGCATCTTTACATTATCCCAAACCGCCTTTGCATCGGTGTTATGATTGATCGGTTTGTAGATGTCTTTAGGAAGACCTTGAAGAACAATGTTTGACGCCCGATATCCGCATCGAATCTCTTTTTCTCCTTATCATCAAGCTCATCATACATCTTAGGTCTGTCCATTCCGTAAACAGAGTACCATCTTCATTAGTATCAAGTATGTCTCTAGTCGTCTCAACACGATATGGTCCTTCATCAATGGATTTGAGAATGTTGACACCATTTTCCTTTCCAAGGCAATACAATCGATTCGTTGAGCCCAAGAATCGTAGTCGATTCTGTCAAGCATGGGTGGGCGAGTATCCGAGCCACCGCTGAACATCCTCGGCAACAGTGGAGATGACGGTGGGAGCGTTGGTAGACATGTTAATGATTATACGGATTTTATAACTCTATGATTAAACCGGAAATAGATTCTTTCACGGATTTTACTAAATCAAGAGAAAACCGTAAACAATCACTTAAGTCGCTAGAAGATAAAGCACTAAGTCGCTAGCGGATAATGCACCAAGTCGCTAACCCTTAATTCGCTAACCCCTAAGTCGCTAGAGTCCCAAGTCGCTAGACGTAAAAGCAAGTCGCTAAGTAGTCACTCACATGCACCAGTCGCTAACCAAATTTTGGCGAGAATTGCCACACAAGTCGCTAGAAACACAAGTCGCTAAAGAGCAACTCACTCTCGACCAAGTCGCTACCATTAAGTCGCTACCGTAGTGGAGAGTCCACTACTTGTACTTTAACTCGCTAGATCTAACTCGCTAGCTTTAACAATCGTAAGTCGCTACAAAGCTGTGAAGCAAGTCGCTACCAAGAAAATAGTCCGAGAGCTAAGTCGCTAGCTTGAAAACCAAATAAACTTCACTTTTCAATCCAAAACAACCCAACCAAGATGATTCAAGCTTACAAATGAAAACCTAAACACTTTTGATGATTCTAAACATAAAAGTACCAACAAAATTCAAACTTTAACACAAGAAATCAACCAAATGGTGCAAAACCACTAAACTTTTCAAACTCAAAACCACCTAAAACCACTATAAATCCAAAGATGTGCAAGATATGATCTAACCATGGCTCTTGATACCAATTGTAAGATATAACTTTCACTTACACATCAAACCATAACACAAAGTAGCATATAGATGGAATTCTAGAGAGAAAGTTAGAGGTTTAGGGAACTTAGTGAGAGAAAGTGAAAGATATTATTATGAGCTCCAACTCTACCTTGGAAGGTAGAGAGTATTTATAGTCTTACATAACTCGCCACACTTTGGGTCATGGATCGAGGCATACGGTGGGTAAAGACCCGTCCGTCCTCCACGGTGTTACAAAACTAAATTACTACTTAACTTAAAAGAACTACGACTACGAGCTTAACGATTACATATACTTGAGGTGACCGACTCTTTAATCACCGAATTTCTAATTCCTAACAAAACCGAATCGAACCGAATTAAATATTTGGTTTCGGTTCATTTATGATTTTGGCTAAATGAAAACTGAAAACTAACCACTTAAGGGTGGCCTAACGGCAAAAGGGTTTGTGACTATCACTTTAAAATGTGTGAGGTCCCAACTTCAATTACTCAAAGGTGCAAACAACCTTAAATTGCCACGTCAACCTCCTAAAAAAGAAGGGATTTACCTGGTTTGATTTTGTGTGGCGGTGGGGGTCAAACTCCGTGAATTATTCGGCCAAAAGGTTGGGAATATTGGTTATCAAGAAAAAAAAATTGAATTCACATATATGCAAAGGAAAAGCATTAAAACTATTTTATAGAATCTATATAACATTATTTAAGCTTGAATTTTATTTTTTATTAATTTTGAAAAAATCTATATAACTAAACAAATAAATAATTAAAATTGTGTAATTCGAATTATTCGGTTTGATTTAATCTAATTTGAATTCGATTCAATTTAGTTTTACGCAAAAAATTTTAACTGAACTAACCAAACCTAATAAACTGACCAACGCGATAACCAAACCAGGTGAACACCCTGATGCAAAATTTAATGGACCCTAGCTCGTATAATCGAATCTATATGTGTAATACTTAATGTTAGTGTTCCGATGTTTGTACCTCTTTTTTTTTTTTTTTTTTTAATTAATAATTTCTTGGGTATTTATACATTCATTTCGTGTGTGCTAATTTGGCAATTATATTTCTTTCCATGTCTAGTTTCGGTATTTATACATTAATTTTGTGTGAAAATTTGGTAATTTAGTGTACAGTCAAATTATTGACATGGTATTTTTATGTTACAGTTTAATAATGGTAATCGCATAAAAGATCGATCTTATGTCAATTTCAGATTAAAGTCTTATTTTTTTCTCGATTTAAGGTCTGATTTTTTTGGGCGATTTGGGTTTTAACTTAGTTAACTATTTTGTTAGTAATTACATGTTTGGTCCTTGAGTTTGTATAGGCATTACATGTTTGGTCCTTGATCCGTTTTGCACATTTTCAAAAATATTTTCAAAATAATTTTTTTCAAAAAAAATTCCAAATATTTTTCCAATTTTTTCAAAAACTTTTGAAATATTTCAAAAAAAATTCAAAATATTTTCGTCCGCTTTTGCACCAAAAAAATTTGGAAAAAAAATTTTGAAAAAAATATTTCGAAAAAGTGTTTTGAAAAAATTTGGAAAAAAATATTTCAAAAGTTTTGTTGAAAAAATTTGGAAAAAAATATTTCAAAAATTGTTTTGAAAAATTTGGAAAAAATATTTCAAAAAAATTTTGAAAAGAATTTTATTTCAATTTTTTTTTGAAAATGTCTTAAAAACGGATGAAGGACCAAACATGTAATGCTTATACAAACTCATGGACCAAACATGTAATTTACTAACGAAATAGTTAACGAAGTTAAAAACCTAATCGCTAAAAAAAAAGTCGGTACCTTAAATCGAAAAAAAATAATACTCTTAATCGAAATCGACATAAATCGAGAACTTTTATGCGATTTCTTTAATAATATATATGATGTGGATTTTGTTTTCTGATATGGCATAAAAGAAATCAACAATTTGCCACATCCACTGATTTTTTACCCTTTTTTTGCCATGTCATCATTTTGCCGAAGAGGCGATTTTTGCCATGTCATTGTTTTGACCGGTTTTTTAGACAACTACAGTAATAGTCTAAATTGTCTAACTACCAGACCAAATGAAAGTATAATTATGATAAACGGGGCGAAAATAGTATAACTACTATATCGTAACACTGAGATAAGTAGGTAGCTATATGACGTTCGCCCTTAGGAATAAATTCATTGATGTGATCATTGATCATTGTTATTGATATATTTGTCATCCAATGACCTTTACTTGTAAAGTGCATTTTGTTTGATATTCTGTTTTTGATGTTTTGTTCTTATGATTTACAGTAGGTTTCAGTGCTCATTTTGGCGAATATATTAGTAGTTGTATGCTTTTGTGTACATCAGGTCCGGGGCCGGGCCATTGTATTATCAGATGCTTAATCGTATTATATATCAATAGATTCTTCTTTATGCAAATGTTCTTACCTACTATGCCTATTGTTTAAGCTGAGGGGGCCGTCTTCTCAGCTGCTTTTTCAAACAATTTGTCATATTCTATAAGTTTCAGTGCTGTTTTTTCGCAGAACAGAAAGTTCTGTTTCAGTGGATGTGCTTTACACTCTTTTGGCCCTTTTCCTTTTGTGCGTTTTCGTTTAGAGTAGTTTCTAGAACGACGGGGTTAACATTCGTTCTATATTTGGAATTATATATTTGTGTTATGAGCATGTGCCGGTTGATGAGTGTAAAGAAGTTATATCTTTTTTAGAAAAATATTATGAAACTTTTTTGTGGACGAGTCTATATAATACCCTTTTGTGTATCATGTAGATATGTAATCAGAGCCTTCTTCAATTACGGGTTCTTTTCTTTTGTCTCGGCTGATGCAAGGGTCCACTTGCTCTTTAGCATTGTCGCTAAATGCAAAATGTTCAGCCAGCAAGGCCTTGGATGATAGTAAGGTTCGGTTTGAAAGGTCATCAGATGATGGGTATAAGTGGCGAAAGTATGGGCAGAAAATGGTGAAAGGAAGTAAATTCCCAAGAAGCTATTACAAGTGTAGACATCCTAAGTGTGAAGTTAAAAAGATTTTAGAACGTTCTTATACTGGACAAACAACGGATATTGTATACAAGGGTACACATGATCATCCGAAACCTCAACCTAGCTGTCTGTTTACTGCCGGTGCTCTTATGTCAATACAGGAGGAAAATCAAGATAAAGTTTTATATGTGCCTGCTCAAGCAGGTGAGTGGAATAGCTTACTATGCTATCACTTATGAAGATATATCTCGGTACATGTTCTTATTTCTTAATTTTTAAATCTACTGAATATACAGGTGTCACTGATATGGATGTAACTGTGCCACAGTTGAACATTACCAATAACGAGGTTGCCGATGATTTAGATTTGAAAAGGAGGTAAGTACTTTAAAACTTTATATATTGATTATAGCAGTTGCACCTAGATTCTAATGTTGGACGAATTCTAATGCTGACCAGGCGGACAAATATTGATACCCTTGATGTAACTCCAGTGATTAAGCCTAAACGTGAGCCACGTCTGGTTGTCCAAACTATCAGTGAGGTTGACATAATGGATGATGGATACCGTTGGCGTAAATATGGACAAAAAGTTGTGCGATGCAACCCTAATCCTAGGTATATTCTTTCAATTCTTTGAATCTTGACTTATCGAGATAAGATTTAGGGTAGTTATCATACAACCTCTAGTGCATAACTTTAGTAAAGATAACAAAGTCATGCATTGTAGAGGACTTAAACTATCGTCTTAATGCCTATATTCATGTTAGAGCAAGTACTTTCCTCTGTTTCTACCTAAGTTTTTTCTTAAATACTTTACAGGAGTTACTACAAGTGCACAAGTGCTGAATGTCCAGTAAGAAAACATGTGGAAAGGGCATCCCATGACCCTAAATGTGTCATTACAACGTACGAGGGGAAACACAATCACGATTTACCTGCTGCCAGGAGTAGCAGCAGCAAAGACGTTGCCGCACAAGCATCAGTGAAAGCGAAAGGGACTGCAATGATTAAGACAGAAGCAAATGATGCAATTTGCCTTGATCTTTCAGTTGGAAATAGATTTTCGGAGCAGCAACTACAACCACTGAATGCTGACACCACCCATAGTCAAGTGCATGTTTCCAATTCCAGTTTTGACAAAGTTTTCCAATCTGCATGCTGTGGCATGGTAAATGGTGGCGTTGACAGGTATGGATGTATTGAGTATGAGGTTGGAACACGTAGCTTTGATATTGCAACTTTAGCCCATACATCCAATCTATATCCACAAAATCTTGAAAGAGTACTATTGGGCCCGTAGAGCTAGAAGAATATCAAATAAATGACTACTGCCCTTTTTTTCGTGTTACTGGCGGTGAAAGGGTATATGCTCTCACCTCAAGTTTGTTGAAGAAGTGAATGTAGGTGATTCAGGCCTATATCTCCCGATTGGCTGCCTTGTGGTTGAAATTATACGAGAGATGTTAGATGACTATTACTTCTGGTCTTGTAGCTGTAGTATCTACAAAATGGAAATATATTCCTGATAAAGAAGTGACATGTTGTGACTTAGATAATAGAATATGATATGTAATACAAGTATATGTTCAATTTTCCCGTACAAATGTTTTGTTGCATCATGAGAGCTTGGGCCAATACATTCAGTCAATTAAACTCTGTAGCAGATATCGGGCAATAGAGGATTACATATTTATGGCTTTCTATATGCTCTATAACCACATATAGTGGAGTTTCAAGTGTCAATGTGTACCCTAAGCATTCACAAATTATTTGTGAAGTAGTTTAGTCGATTTGGAGGTTATTCATGATCTTTATCTCCTTGATAAGTTATACAGCATTGTACATATGTATAAATAACAGACGTTAACTGGGATAGAACGCAATTTTTATTTTCTTCTAGAAAGGTGGGGTAGAAAGCAATTATAACAGACGTTAACATGTTACATTTGATAAACAGACGCATAAGGTGTTGGAATCACAACTAGGTCGTTCTTTCTTCCAACGGTTGTACCAAAGAGTTCAGTCATGTCTAGATCTTTGTAGTCGATTCCATCTGCCAGTTTCCAGTCGAAATGGTAGAGTAAAGAAGCTAGCGGAAGCTCAATATTTGCTAATCCAAATGAAATTCCAGGACATATTCTCCTTCCAGCTCCAAAGGGCGTATATTTAAAGTCGAGTCCTCGGTAATCTAATGTACTGTTCCTGAATCTTTCTGGATGAAAACTTTCCGGGTCATCCCAAGTATTAGGATCTCTGTTGATTGCCCATGCATTTATTATAACCCTGCTTTTCTCAGGTATCTCGAATCCATTC
This sequence comes from Chrysanthemum lavandulifolium, assembly GCA_022545495.1. Taxonomy (NCBI): domain Eukaryota; kingdom Viridiplantae; phylum Streptophyta; class Magnoliopsida; order Asterales; family Asteraceae; genus Chrysanthemum; species Chrysanthemum lavandulifolium. Next base: position 34,595,629 of record CM040242.1, read on the forward strand.
AACTCACACTTTTCCCTATTTTCTCTAGGCAGTCCAAGGGGGGCTGGATTGTGCAACCTTAGAGTTTCTTTTATGACTAATTGAAGGAACTCTAATTCTCGAACACCAGTTTCATCAAAAGATCCTCGCTGGTTAAAAACCTGTCTAACCTCAGCTTGTGCCTTCTCCATTATATGTGGATTCTTCAATAGTTCCGACATTGCCCATTCAATGGTTGTAGAAGATGACTCACTTCCAGCACTAAATACTTCCTATAAATTGTATAAGCTTGATTAGTATATTACAGTAATTTTCACTTCTGCCATTCATTTCGGACAATTCTTTAGCTGTTAAAAGTTGATGGGCTTATATCTGTGAAAGTGAGTTTATATAATAAGAAAGCATGGGTTTACTAACCAAGATGACTGCTTTGATATTATCAGCAGATAAGGGAATATCAAGATCGCCACGCTTCTGAACATGTAAGAGAACATCTACTAGATCTTTCTCTACTTCACCTTGAGATTTTCTGAAATCTTGTGTTCTTCGATGATATCGGTCAGAATTTGATCAAATCCTTGATGGATCTTCTCAAGTTCTACTCGGTGCTGCTTAGGAAGGCAAGCAGTTTAGACGAAGGAAGAGATCTGAGACTAAATCCTCCTCCTACCGTTACACTGTCATTGACAAGCGATATGAATGCATCTTGCTCTTTACATTTTTTACCAAATGCTGCTTTAGCCGTGATCCCATAAATTAACGATGAAAGACTCTTACTGAGATTAATGGGTGATCCTGGATTTTCAGAAATGGACTTAACGAATTTGGATACCTCTTCTTCTCTTACCGATCTTAGTGATTGAACTTGCTTACTGCTCAAAAGCTCCAAATTGCAAATCTTGCGAAGTTGCCTCCAACATTCTCCATACGGTGAAAACATAATGCCTGAACCATCATAGCCCACTATAGATGCAGCAAGATGGAATGGTCTATTGGCAAAGTTGGCATCATGGGTTTTCATCACTTCTTTTGATATTTCTGACGACGAGACTACAAACAAAGAAAGTTCTCCAAGCTGCAGGTGCATCAGGGGTCCATGTTTATCCGCCAAGTCTTTTAGGCGATGGTGTGGAAGTGAGCCAGCTAGATGATGAACACTTCCTATAATAGGAAGTTTCCATGGCCCTGGAGGTAGTTTTGGTTTAGATTGCTTAAATAGTTTCAGAATCATCAAGACGAGGACAATGAATGTAGAAAGGATCGGAAACATGCTGAAGCTGAGCTCCATCAGGTAATTTTCTTAATTTTAGAAAAAAATAATTCAAAACTAACAATACCATTAGTGAAAAAAGATGTTTATACTATTTTCTTCCTTCACAGATTTCCTTTATAGATGCTATTAGGAGATGCTGTTTGATGGTTTTAACTTATTAAGAAAAGAGAAAATGGCAGAAAAGCACATCATACTTTCACCTTTCAGTTAATTTAGTTCCTTAACTATATTCATATTTATTACAAATATTGATATTACTGTAAAAAGTTTAGAAAAGGCCACATCAGCAATTTTTGTACACGCAAGGATGCCACATCATCTTTTTGATAAACCAAGAGGCCATGTCAACAAGAGGTGATCACTTATTCACTTTGACCGGTTACCGCTTTTTGGTTTCTAAACTTTTCTACTTGTGTATTAGTTAAAAACTGTTATCACAGCCGATGGACTTTCTTGACACAAAGGATGAAAGTATTATAGGTATTTCTGCCATTTGCCTTAACAACAATTATGTTAAGTTGTTAACAACAGCTTGGCGTAGAAAGCAATGTTTTATATGTAAACTAGTAACAAGAACAACACATTGGATGATGGTGAAACATAGGTGCAAATGTTCTTGAAATTATTATAAGAAACAAAAACATCCTATCTTTTTCTGTGTCCTATTATATAACATATTCTTTTCTATATACTACTATTTTGTCCATGATTGATATTTATTATGTTCTAATGAAATGTAACAAATTCTTGAAATCAAGGTCGGAGGTCCTCTGGAAGCAGCCTCTCTGCCTTTGGGTAGGGGTAAGGTTGTCTACATCCACCTCCTCTATACCTCGTGGAAGACGGAATTGGGTACCGTTGATTTTTAATGAAAAATGTCTAATCTCTTAAGTGAAACGCCTTGACGTTAATGTATAGCATGAAATGGGAAAAAAAGTCTAAGAAGACGAAGTTAATTTGCTAATTATAAGTCATTGTTTAATGACCAAATTAACTTTAGTATAAAGAACGACCAGCCGCAGACATGCTACTCAGTATCACTCTAAGCAGAAAAATGTGCATTAGACCAAAACATATACTTACATTGAATTTGTCAAACCTAAATACTCAATAACAAGTACGAGTGTAAGAAGACAGATTTCCTAGAGACCTTTCAACATTTCAATTCAATGGAACAAATAGTGATAATGTAGTAAATTCTGGAAAAAGAAACATAAAGAGTGGAACAAATAGTGATGGTAAAATTGATGCCCCTTTGATGAAATGTCATTGAACAGATTTCTCACAAAACATGGTACTGTTAAAAAGCATTTTGATTCATTTAACTCGTGGTTTAGTAAGATGACTTTAGAGGAGTGGTATCTAGTTGATCTTTTCATTTGTGGGTTACCGTTGGAATTTGGAAATGACGTTAGATTGCATAAACCCAAAACCCTCTCGGATCCATATTGTTTGGCGGTGCTGGAAGAATTCACCCACAATTTCATAAAAAAGAGTTACAATTCACCGTTATTCTCTTCTAAGATGATAAATGAATCAAAATAAATGATGAAAAATAGTATGGGGTTGAAGGGTCTTGATGAAGTTTATAAAGATGATGTCAAATGTAGCGAAACTGAGTTGAAGGTATGAGAAATTGATGACGGCAGTAAGTGTGTGGGCGTTCTTGATGAACTTTGTGGAGAAAAAGTTAAGTGTATAGAAATGGAATCAAATGACTTGGTTGAATCAGATGACATAAATAAATGTTTGGTGGTTACTGATAGTTTTGTTAATGAAGATGATGGAATTGGAGGGAAGAATAAAATAATGGGTTTGAGTAGTTTGGAAATGAAAGTGAATTAGATAAAAAGCGACGTGAGGTCTTTAGCTTATGAACAAGAAATAAACGCTCCTACTTGCGATGATCAGTTGTATAAAGAGGAGGAGCAAAGAGTTCATAAAGAATCTCTTAAGGGTAAGAGGTTTCTTAAAGAATGTCCCTCTATTGTTGTGCAAGGAAGTGGAAAAAAATGGTAGTTGGGAATGGTTGTAGATAAGTTTGTGGACGAAGATGATGAAAGAAAGTGATATGTGTCTTTAAGCTTCAATAAAGAGTTAGATGTTGGTTTAGAAAGCCAAAATAGTTGCTGAACTCACAGAAACTTTGTATTTCTCATCTATTGCCACTGGGGCTGATGAACATAAAAGTGTGAGTAGTAAGTCTTTGAAAGAGTTGAACAGCAACAATGATGTGAATACCATGCTGTTGATTAATAAAAAAGCAACAACGCCAGAATGTTTGCCATTCGAAGAAGTTAGAGAAGGAATCATTTTGTGGGCCAAAAAGAGCAAAAGGAAAGTTCAATAAAGGGTAATAAAATGGTTCCAAATGAGGTTTGTAGACAAAAGGGTGTTTATTTGTTGGAAATATGCCATGATCTGAGGTATGTTGAAGGTTGGGAAGACAAGGATGAAGATTTGAATGTGTTTGCTTTCGATTCTGATGTTCATCATCTTTCTACTAAGGTTCTTCCTTGTGAAAAGGAGTTCTTTGTAAACAAGAAACAGAAAGAAGATTTAGACAAGGTAACTACACATTTTGCACATATGCCTATTGAAACATGGAATTGGTTACTAGTTTGTGGGACTACAGGTATATGTAAACCAGAAATGATTAAACTTGGTACGGAGGTTAAAAGAAAGTGGAGAGATGTTGATGCTACGAATAATGAAGGTAGTCCTGGTCATTTGAAGTATGATATATGGAAATGGCGGAGAGGAAAAAGCCACGTTACACAAACTGCAAATTTAGGAGTAGCCGTGGAAGTTTGACATATGGAAATGGCCTAATAGGAAAAAGAGACTGCATTTGACCTTGCTCATGAATGACAAGTTACATACTAGCAGGATGAAGATACATACTAATAAGATATGCTGGAACTTGAAATTCAGATTGAAACTGGAATGTTAAGTAGAAAAGGGAATGATCATAATGAAGTGTGGACCTTAGTGTCAGAATATTACTTATATCACCCTTTTAGGTTGGGATACATAAGGAGTGTTTGGCTTATGATTGTTTGTTACAATCCACCATTGATAATCAATAAAGCTTTCGACTAATCTTTACTTATCTCATGATTGTCCAAGCCTATTGAAATCCTTTAACGAATTTTAAGTGATTCCTGGAGGTGCTTTTCAAAAAAGGGATAACTAGCCACGGTAAATCATATGACTTAGTGAGTGTATTGAAATAAAACATAACATAATTATACTATTTTACGTACTACGTGACTAATTTCTAATTGGACCATTTTCTAGGTTTCTACTAAGTTATGCTACTCGTAGATTGTTACAAGATATTACATCTAAACAGCATACTATTGCCCATGTGATTTCTACTCACATATCGACTATTTTTACGATGTCTAGCCATCGTACTAACATATAGTGATATCTAATCACATTCTAAAAACTAGATGACATATAACCGTCATGCTATGTCTTGTGATATCTAATCACATTACTATTACTAGATGATATATAATCGTCATGTTACTCACGAGCAATTCCCTAGGTGCTATTTCAAGCACGGGTCATACCGAAGGACGCATTTCCATACATGCTTGTAAGTGCTATTTCAAGCACGGGTCATCCCGAATGACGCATTTCCACACAAGCTGTCTTGTAAGTGCTATTTTAAGCATGGGTTGTTGGTATTGTTGCACAGGTTGGTATTGAAGCCAATTTCTACTCATAACATGTTTATAGTTCACCATCATTGTAATATGAATGAAACTGTGTTTGGAATATTAAGATAGTAAACAATGAAAATTTGATTGATATGAATATGTATTATTGTTTACAGACACCTTTACAAACCTATATATACTATGTGAAATGAAATGACAGTTACATTGAACCATTGTGTCGTTTGGACACCAACTGTCATAACTAACCTAACTGCTATTAACTACCATAACTGTTTTCTTAAACTGACACATAACAGACTGTTTGGTTTGGTTGCCTTTGGCCCAAACCTTGACCTATTGCAGCCTATTTATTCGACCCATAATACTATACTATACATACATAAATACTTTTGCATACAGACATTAACTAGTCTATATCTCCTCCCTAATGTCTGTATGCCAACATCCTTTTTAGTTTGTTCTTCTGTTCTTTAAGTAATGACAATAAAGTCATTACTGCTTGATGTGCTTCCACTTCCTTCATTATATGCAGTCTCACTCATGTTGCCTACCAAGCTAACACTAAAATGCGTAGTTTTTCCTTTCCTGTTTTCAGTTTCTTCAAGTGCTTTTCCTACTTCAACATCTGTCCCCTCACAGCCTTGTGGACCTTTTTCCTTAGCATAACCAATGCCACTTCCAACCACTTTATCATCAGGCTCTTTTCCATACCAGGGTCTCTCTGTTGTCTCATAGTAAACATGCACCATTTCTATGAATTGCTTGTAGCATTTCTTCACTGCTTCCTCATCTTTTTCTGTTAGACCAAGTAATATGGCAACTTTCTTCCATTTATCACCAAAGGTGACACTTAGATAACCTCCTAGGTTATCTACCATCTTATACAAACCTAGAAAATCAATTTTTACCACTCCTATGACTGGTGGTATTTGTCCTAGCACATCTTGATTCAAGTAAACCAGATAGAACCATCTTATCATATCCAAGAATTTCTTGCTGAGTATCTCCCAATTCTTGTACACTAAAATGTCTTTCTTAATCAAATTTAAGAAATATATAAACCTAGAGAATGAATTCACTTTCATGGCATATAAAGTTCCATTCATACTTAAGTATTCATCCTTTAGATAGTCTTGCACATCATCTCTATCCCACTTGAGGTCTTCGATTCCTTTTACCAGTATGCACTCTTCCTTTGGATCTATTGATTCAAAATAATCATCAAGGAACTTGTTGTGTCTTGAGATTACACTTCCGGATCCATCATCTTCCTTGGTATTTTCTTTTTGTGCTGCTTCTGTTCTTGTATTTCCACATCTTCTGTCATCAAACACGTAGTGTAAACTACATTTATTGTGACCATACTTCACAATATACCCTTGATACTCCAACTGATCAATGCTTAACACGTTTAAGGTTGTTTCTGGTGTGTAAAGTACATAAGGTATCAATAAATTTCTATCTTTTTTTAACTTCTTCTCACTTTCTTCAGTCTCTTCCATTCGAAATCTATTCATCATTCTCTTGAATAGTGACTTAGTTGGGCACATATGTTGTTTGTATGTACTGCTTACATACCATATGTTGTCCCAATTTCCACAACATGTTCCTTCTATCATGTAATCAGTGATTACAAGCACTTTCTCAGGGTACTTCATCTTTTCATCAACCTTCTTGACTGTGGGCTTTACCATTTTCTTTTGATCTTTAATCTTGACTTTGCTTTTCCTGTTTGGGCATTTCCAGAATACATGGCCACGCTTTTTGCATATGTAGAAGCGTGCCTTTTTCTCCTTTGGAGTACTTGTGCTTCCTTCTCCATGATCTCTGACCTTTGCAGACAATTTTGAAGCATTGAAGGCTTCAACTTCTTTTACTTTTTGCTTTAACACCTCCTTGGCTTCAGGAGATAACTTTCTCTTTTGATTGTTCCATGGTAACAATCTCTCTGGAGTTTCTCTATGCAAATATTTCCTAGTGAGTCCCATCTGCCCTTGTTTGTGAATTGGCTTCCCCCAGGTTTCAGAACCTTTGCTCTTATACCAATGTTGGTGTTGTTGCAAAGGTTGGTATTAAAGCCAATTTCTACTCATAACATGTTTATAGTTCACCATGATTGTAATATGAATGAAACTGTGTTTGGAATATTACGATAGTAAACAATGAAAATTTGATTGATATGAATATGGATTATTTTTGAGACACCTTTACAAACCTATATATACTATGTGAAATGACATAGCGATTACATTGAACCATTGTGTCGTTTGGACACCAACTATCATAACTAACCTAAGCGCTATTAACTACATAGCATTTTCTTAACGACACATAACAGATTGTTTGGTTTGGTTGCCTTTGGCCCAAACCTTGACCTATTGCACTTATTTATTCGACCCATAATACTATACTATACATACATATATACTTTTGCATACACCGGCATTAACTGGTCAATATTTTCACCCTATAGACTGGTTAATGTTTGTGTATGCAAAAGTATTATGTATATAGTATAGTATGGTGGAATAAATAGGTGCAATAAGTCAAGGTTTGGGCAACCAAACCAACAAATGTCTGTGTCGGTTAAGAAAACGCTTATGGTAGTTAATAGCATGCTAGGTTAGTTATGACAATGTCCCAACGACACAATGGTTCAATGTAATCACATGTCATTTCACATAGTATACATAGGTTTGTAAAGGTGCCTGCAAACAATAATCCATATTCATATCAATCAAATTTTCATTACTATCTTAATATTCCAAACACAGTTTCATTCATATTACAATCATGGTGAACTATAAACATGTTATGAGTATAAATTAGCTTCAATACCGGCACGTGCAACAATACCAACATTGGTATCAAAGCAAAGGTTCAAACCCGGCTGAAGCCAATTCACAAACAAGGGCGTATGTGACTCACTAGGAAATATTGAAGAGAAATTCACGGATTGTTACCATGGAACAATCAAAGAGAAAGTTATCTCCCCAAGGCGGAGATGGTAAAGCAAAGAAAGAAATTGAAGCCTGCTTCAAACTGCCTGCAAAGGTCGAGATCATGGAGAAGGCACAAGTACTCAGGAGAAAAAGGCATCACATATGCAAAAAGGCCATGTATTCTGAAATGCCCAAACAGAAAAGCAAAGTCATGATTAAAGATCAAAAGAAATGGTGAAGCCCACAACAAGAAGGTTGATGAAAAGATGAAGATGAGAAAGTATGTAATCGCGATTACATGATAAAGGAACATATTGTAGAAATTGGGACAACATATGGTATGTAAGCGACATACAAACAACATATGTGCCTAACTAAGTCACTATTCAAGAATGATGAATAGATTTTGAATGGAAGGGACTGAAGAAAGTGAGAAGAAGTTTATTTTTCTTATGGGGTTGGTAAAGCAACTGTGGAAACAAAAGATAGAAATTTGGTGATACCTTGTGTACTTTACACACCAGAAACAACCTTTGTAAGATATAGGATTTCACAAACACATCATACCAAATACATATGTGGCGTACACTATGTTTGAGAGAGAAAGTTCTAGAGAGAAAAGGAAGAGAGTTGGGAACTATGTGAAACAAAGAAAATGGTATTGAGCTCCAACCCTCACCTTATGCGGTGGGGGTATTTATAGTGTCTTACAATAAAAGCCACCTACGGGTTGTGGATCGGGCATACGAGTGGGTAAAGACCAGTCCGTCCTCCACGGTGTTACTAACTAACTACTTATTAACATAACTTGACTACGACTATGAGCTTTCAAGCGAATACATATACTTGAGGTGACCGACTCTTTAACGACTGGATTTTCTAATTCCTAACAATCTCCCCCTAAGAGAGGTCACCTCAATTTATAATGAATACAAACAGATATTACATTAGATTGTTCTTGGATTATTGATTAAGTTCATTGCTCAGTAGTCCCTAGTCTTTGATTCTTCATGTTCCGCATGTTTGGATAATTCAAGTGGAGGTCTTTATCTGATCCACGTGATGATGAGTTTTGAGCTAGCTTTAAGATCATCAGCTTGCATAAATCTCTGACTCTTCCATTGTAATGTTGACATTATGTGATGTTGTGACAGTGGACCGACATGCTCACATTCTGGATCATGATATCTTTTCATAAGAGTAGCGGAAGCTTTAGTTGATTCATGATATTTGCTGCAGCATAGCAGAAGCATGGAGTGAAAATATCGAGTTGTTGATGCTTTAATCATGATTTCTCGAAATGAATGTGTTGTGTGAGCATGCGGCTATGGATTGACCTCTCCATTACGATCACCGCAAGCGTCGGGTGTACTGCATGTGACAATTAGCAATAAAGCGCATTTAAGTTTCTTTGATCACTTCGTTGAATTGAGGTACACGGCCCACGGTTCCCGTTGATCGGTACAAGTCTTTGTAATCGGTATAATTCGAAGAATCTCCTTGGCGGGGTTTCGCAATGCTCTAGCCGTTCTCAAACCGAACGTCTCAAAGAAGACAACACGGATGAGTGAACTAGCGAATTTGAGATTCATCGATTAATGAAAAGAGATTTGAAAAACAATCGGTGTCGCTCAAAATAAAGTGTGTTTGCAATACAACGAAGGTTTTAAGGAAAATAAATTATCAATCATAAGCACCGTTATTTTGAAATATTAATACACGTACCGATGTGCTGAGAAAAGTGTTTTAAGCACAACAACCGGTTTTTCAAAGGTATCCGTCAATCCATAACCTGAACCAGGATTGATTCAAAATTTTGAATCGCCCCATTGTTTCTATTCAGTTGTCATATGGTTGATCTATTTGGATATATCTCACATGCCACCTACCAAGAGCTTGTTTGATGTTGGCTCTAGAAGGCTTTCCATCTTCATTGTGAATATGTTTGCATATCACTCAGATGTTCTGGCAATACCATAAGGATAATGCGTAGGACTCTTAAAATATATTCTCTCTTTCCACATTGTGTGAAACGGAGAGTCTTCATTGATTGTGTCCTTAATGATATTTATTGATGATCTCGTGGCTCAAAACTCAATTGTGCACATTTGGTTCCTATGCCGGAGACTAGGGAGAAGGTCTCCTTCTTCAATATCAACCATCTCTAAGAGAAAGTCGATAGATAATGTAGGTTCCCCTGTGAGAATGAAACAAGTCCTTTTAAGAGGAACTTTAGTAGCTTGGGAAGATCTAGTGCGATCGTCACGGGTCCATGACGTCTTGTCTTCAATACGGTGTTACCTTGGTAACCACCAAGAGTATATGAATTGAACCAGTTTACGCCTTAAGGTTGAAATAATGGAGGCTATTTCTTTTCACCCTTTCTCATTCAATTCTTTTTCATTCTTCAACCCCTTGATTGCTACGAGACTTCATGACTAGAACCTTGTTGGGTTTATTCGGTTCTAGCTCCATCTCATCCGCACTCTTCCCATATCTCACTTTTCTCCTTTTTATCATACCTAAGGACTCTATACTATCTAGTGGATTGTCCTCGGTAGATCCTCCGGCTCTGGCGGGATCGTGGGAACGAATACCTAACCTAACCATCCTTATATCACCATACATAAAGTAAATTTGGCGGTCTTTTGGTATTGTTCATCACCATTGGAACCAATTGAAAACCATTTGAAAATCAATCCGGATACTTGTGATGTATTATCAAAGCATTTTGTACTGAATTGTTTTGATATTTTTAGAAAAGAGCTCCCTCAACATGTGCATCATGTATTTGAAATCGTTTTGGCACACGGAGGCAAGAAGAAGGATTCACTTCTTTGATTATCATTTTCTAAAGATATCAACATCACTTTCCGATCAAAATTAGTATTTTCACTCTTTGTTAAGGGTATTTTTGGAAAGGATGTGTTTTCAAAATTTGCTCCCCTCAATATGTGCATCGATTTTGAAATTGTTTAGCACATATTAGGGAAAACCTGCGCTTTGGAACAAATTAATCACGTTTCAATCCTTTTTGGTTTAAAATAGATGCTCCCCCTCAACATGTGCATCATGTATTTGAAATCGTTTGGCACATGCAGGGAGGAGAGCTTGTTAATCACGTATAAAACCATTTATCGAATTATCAGTTTAAATCCAATTTAAATCACAAATTCTCCCCCGATCACAATTTTCAAATCCTTTGAGATTTGTGATCTCTATTGATTTAAATTAAATTTTAAGAACTTTTGAGGAGAATAGTGACTTGCTTTTGAAAGACATTTTAACTGATAAGGATCGGATTTTGAGACTTTAAACTCCATTGATCAATCATGCATAAATATCTTTTGAAAACATAACATTAGCCAAGGTCTTGAATCAATTGTATAATACATTGTTCTTTTTGATTTTACAAAAGTATACCTTGCTCTTTTATGTGCCAATTGTTTAAGAAATGACCTTTTTTTTAATGAAAAAATTGAAATCATTCTCCCCTCAATCAATGACACGAGTTGTTGATTGAGTGTTAGAGATTTTGACAAATATAAGCCCGGATGATTTTCAAAATTAGAGTCCGAGGTATTTTCAAAGCAATTTTGTTTTCATAAGATGACAAATATTTTTCAGAAGAATCATTTTAAGGAAAAATATTTGGAAAGAGAACATTTGTCTTTTGGTGACAAACATTTGTTTTAAGAATTAGAGCATGAGATTTGAAAAATAAGAATAAGCATGGCTCTGTTCTTTCCTTTTAAAACGGATTCTTGCGAAATGACAATAAACCACCATTTTCTCCTCGCTCGTTTTTTTTTTTTTTTTTTTTTAATGCAATTTATGTACATTGAAGAACATCTAAAACCCGTGACATTTTTGAATGTTAACACAAAGTCCGTAGATGATATCGAATTAAGAAAACATGACAAAATAACAATATTTTTGGGATTTTCAAGATTTTCTAATTTTTATGGATTTTGAAAATTTTATATTTTTCTATTTTCTTTTGTGGGTTTTGAAATTTTGTATTTTGCTTTTGAAAAATATATACAAGAGATAGATGAAGAAAACCTTTACTCCTCGTCTTCCTCTTGAAGACGTTTGAGTGTTTCCTGTTGGAGACTCTTTAGACCAAGTCGTGGAAGGATAAACTCAAAGCGTTCTCGAGGGAGTGCCTTAGTGAAGATGTCTGCTAGCTGATATTCAGTTCTCACAAAATAAAGTTCTACCACACTTTTTTCCACTTGTTCCCGGATGAAATGATGTCGAATTTCGATGTGCTTTGCTCTTGAATGTTGAACATTGTTGCAAGAGAGAGCAATGACACTTTTGTTATCTGTCTACGAGGATTTTGTTGAATTCAAAGCCTTAGTCGATAATTGGGATCTCATCCATAGGATTTGAGCATAACAAGATGACATGCCTATGTATTCAGCCTCTGTAGAGGATATTGAAGTACTCATTTGTTTCTTTGAAGACCACTCACAAGCTTATCACCCAAAACCCGAGCACCTCGGGCGTACTTGACGTGTATCTTGACATCCTGCATGGTCAACATCGCAAAGTTATTAGTGACATACCGGTGTCCTTCGGTGCCAAAGTCCCATGTTGATGGTTCCTTGGAGATACCGAAGACCCGTTTAACCGCTTCAAGGTGCTTTTGGTAGGCTTAGCACGGTATCTAGCACACATGCATCATTGAATGAATATCGGTCTCGGTGTGAGGTACATCGGGATCCAATCATACTACGATATTTCGTTTGATCTACCATGATCCCGAGTGGTCCTCATCCGCTTTAATACGTTCATGGAGTGTCAATGATGTCACAAGAATCAAATCAAATTTCTTTAAAATCTCATTTGCATATTTAGATTGATTGATAAAATGCCTCCGGACTTTGTGAAATTTGTAATCCCAAGGAAAATGACATTTGTCCCATCATTGACATTTGAAATTTGGAGCCCATCTCCTTAGAAAATGATCACATTCATTGGGGTCGATCGAGGCAAAAATAATATCATCAACATAGATTTGAACGTGAATTAAATGTTTGCTTGAATTTCGGTGAACAATGTCGGATCAATCGCTCCTTTCTTTGAATCCAGTAGATAGAAGAAACTTTGATAGCGTATCATACCATGCCCTTGGAGCTTGCTTCAAACCGTAAAGAGCCTTCTTCAAGCGATAGACATGAGTAGGATGCTTTGATTCACAAAACCTTCAGGTTGGTGGCGTATCGACTTCTTTAAGATATCCGTTAAGAAAAGCCGTCTTTACATCCATCGATAGACTACCATGTTCTTACTTGCAGCATTAGCCAAGAAGATTCTGATTGCCTCGATACGAGCAACTGGAGCAAATGATTCTTTAAAGTCAATACCCTCCTCTTGACGGTATCATTTTGCAACCAATCGAGCCTTGTTCACTACTACAAAAATTGCTATAAACACCCCTTCATAGAAAATGGTTATAAAAAGACCAGTCTTCAATGTTAAAAATAGTAGGAATGGAAGTACAAGAGACTTGTTTTATGGTGAAAACCGGTGTTTGTGATCTAAAACACACCAAAACTGGTTCTTTCAGAACAAACCACACCATATACATGATCAAAAAGACCGGTTGTAGTCAACCAAAAAGGTCTTAGTAAGAGGGGTGGGTTACTTCATTGCTACGGTCTTGAAGGTCCAACGATATATTTCTAAGATAAGAGTCACACTTGATACGCGTTTCCCCAACGATTAAGTTCGGACGTGAAAGTGAGTGAACCGCGGATATGGAGAAATAATATTGTAGTTCGGTGCAATAAATGAAAATATTCAATGCTTACCAAGTGAGGTGGGTGAAACATATTTATAAACTTTACGACGCACCTTGTTACCAAACATATCAAATATGTATATGTCTTTTGTTATAACATTATATGTACATAGTTTGTTAAAATAAAAAAGAAAAAAAAAGAAAAAAGAAAAAAAAAATTATGTACAATTATCATATAATTATAATAGGTTAGCTA